>BMAO01037362.1:0-41427 GCA_019973975.1 Trichonephila clavata
AAAAATAAGAGCAGTGTATGAGATTCGTGATTGTAACTACCGCTTTCTTTTTTTCTTGTTTATCAATCAATTTATTGGCTTTAAGGTGAAATCTCGTGTTAGACTGAATTAAATGTCCATGTATTCTTTTGTATTTTGTAATATTCTGTAAATATTTATGAAATGGGTTCTAATTTAAATTCGCGGTACACCAATGGTGAAAATACCGTAAATTGTATGAAATGAAAGGGTGATAAAATTAAAATTGGTGCTGAACCGACTAAAAATAAAATGCCTTCTAAATTACTAAAATTACTGTAATGCCCAAACATTTGCAATTTAATCCCTTCGTATATACAGGCTACAGACCTCAAATGAATTCTGGGAATGCATTATGAGCCTTACTTAACATAACTCTCAACATTCTAACACATGGTAAGTTCATTTCTTTAACGATGTTTTGTTCAGAAATGGCTGTATTTTTCATAAAGTAATGATTTATCGACCTCTTTTCTTTGGAAGCCTTTTATTGCTGTGTAATTGCTTCTAAAAACATTTCGTAAAAATATGCATGTTAGCTTTCTTCATTGTAGAAACCGGTAAATTCAATTTTATGATAATGGATTAGCTTCAAAATTATTTAGATTTTACATATTGCTACGTATTATTGTATAATTTTACTGTGGCCCGTAGCCGAGTGGTCTAGGCATCGGATCGTGGCTATCATGTCATGAGTTCGATTCCATTACCACTGAAGACCCGTCGTGTAGGGAGCGATGCACGTAAAATCTGTCGAGAACTCAAACGTCCTCCCGTTAGTGTGGTGTGGTTGTTAGGAGAGGGGGGTGCCAGCTCAGCTGTTGTCCGCGTCACTTGACCATGGTTCAAAATTACACTGACCGTCCCCAAAGCCCTCGTGTAGCTGAACAGTGGGACGTTAATATTCACTCACGTCATAATTTTACTTCTAGATTCTCTTTAATTTATTTGTTTGTTTAAAATAACATATGATGTATATTAAGCTGTCTCATTAAAATTCGTAGAATATTTAGGCCAATAATTTGTTTGAGAATCTCAAACTTTTATGTGCATTTTCAGTGTTCAACACTCACTTCCTTGCCTGTTCAAACACTGTCACTTGGAATACAGTGACTAAATTTAAAAATTTATGGAACATTCATTTCTTAATTACAGCTGATCTCTTTCTTCATGTATACTTTTCTTAAATTGTGTAGGTTTTCTTATCCAATTAAATTATTAACTTTTTTAGGAACTCAAATTTAACAGGCAATTTTTGGTAGTAAAGCTCTTTTGTGTAGGTTTTTTTATTCTTATTTTTTAAGTAAATTTACATCATAAACAAGGCATCCTACAAATTTGTTATAATCAAGTGAAAACGTAACCAGAGTTTAAAAAAATGCAAAAATTATCTTCCATATTGAAAGTGCAAACAGTTTTACTTGTTAGTTACTGTTTTTCATCAAATATATCTCTTATTTTACTGATTAATTATTTATATACTTTGATTAAATACATTATTATATAACCCAAAAAATGAGTAATATGAACCATACACTATTAAGATTATCTCTTCTTTATACTTTTAACAAAATCTGTGATATTGCAAACTTCAATGACTTTTAAAGTGCTTGTATTTTTGCTTTGAAAAATATACTACAATAGAATCTCATTAATCTGGAGGTGCTGGTGCATTGTCATGCAGAAAATACAAGGCGTCACTTTGCCAGAACTGAGGCCATTTACAATGAATGGGTTTAATCAAGTGACGTGTTCAAGTGTATAGCCTCAGCAATTTGTGCAAGTGTCTGGAGACAATCTTTTTGAACACATTCAGACACTAATGCAACATTTTTCGTGTTCCACAAAGTCAAAGGTCATCCAACACGTTCATTGCCTTCGATGGATCCTCGATCCTCTATAGAACGCTGATATCATTCCTAAACCATGCATCTTGCCATGGTAGATTCACAGTACACCTTACTTAGCATCTACAAAGGCTCCATTGGTGTTTTACCTAAGTGCTAAAAGAATTTAATGTCAATGCTGTTCAAGAAAAACCATCTTTATTACATCGCAGAGCTAAGATAACAGCTGAGTGTGCGATATTGTCACATGACATGACTTAACCAACCTGGTCAGTCAGGGTAGGGTTGGGAGAATCCATTTCAAGTGATATAACTGTAGGTACTTGCTTTGTCGTCAGCAGATGACCACAGTCCATAAATTTTTGAATATATTACATAGTTTAGAATTCTCTGTTTTGATCAATATCTCCAGGACCAACAATTGATAATCAAAGTTATTCAAATCATGATCTTATTGAGGCCAAGTTGAAAAAAGAGAGGTCCCTTCAAGTTGAAGTTTGGGGCTTGAGCCCAGTTTTTAATTTGAATTTCTGTATCTAAACCTTAAAGCTCAAATTTATACACAGACTTTCAAAAGTTAAGTAAAGAAAAATGTGAAAGAAAAGCATATTATAATGCAAAATTGCACATGTAATTAGGAAATATGTTTGGGGGGGGGGACAATTGTATAGAAAAATAAAAATATTTAATTTTTGTAAATTATTCTATAATTTCACTTTCGGGTCATAGGAATGATGTATAAAGCCAAAAATTATATTTAGAAACTTGAATAAGTAAGATGTGGCTTCTCCTGATTTTCATACAAACTTAACAGAAATTCAAGTTTTGATCAACCATTGCAGATGCTAACAATGACCATTTCTCAGTTATGGCTGTTTCTAATTCACTGGAGGAGGTAACCATGCAGACACAGCATGTTCAAGGATATAACTAAAGGTAATTAATAATTAAGGTTAGTGGCGTATGCCAGCTACGCTCAAGAAACTTCACATTAGTGTTGACCCAGTGTGAATGGGCATTTTTTTAAAGCATTCATATGGCGAAAATAGGTATCAATTGCTGTAAAGCTAGAATATTGCAGCAAGGTCTAGAACTCTATTCCAATATCCCACAGCTGTGCAATATCCCATTGAAATTCCATGATATAAGATGGTTGCAAACATATGGCTGGCATTGTTTCCACCGAGTTGCAAGTTCGCATCCTGGTACCATTTTAGACTCTCCATGTAGAGAGTCTAATGTACACTATATCTATCACTTACAATGCCTAAAGTCTCATATTGGAATGGTGTGGAAGTTTGGAGAATAAGGGGGCCAACTTTTTAGTCATTCTTGTCACTTGATGGAGATTCAAAATTATGATGTCTATCATCACCTTTGTGTTGCTTTTTGTAGTGAAATGTCAAACAATCAACTAACCCAAACTATGATACTGAAATTATCAGAATGTATAATTTCCTGGATCTGATTATTGTCATTTCTCTCCAGAGCTTTAAATACTCAAATGATTAAATGGCAAGTTACAAACAGGACTTTGCACCAATTTGGAAGTCCAAAAAATTTACTACCAATAAAAAAAAATGTCACATCAAATTTTTTGCAAGACAAACAAATTTAATCTTTTTAGAAGATTTTACATTAATGACTGAAATATTTTCTTGTGAAGACTACTCCTTCCCTTTTATAACGTGAAATTGGAAATAAATGAAATCTAAATTATAGTTATGAAATCAGAATTTAACTCTGTAAAATTATGAATGTACGTTATTGTTCTAAGTGACTTTCGGTTTCCAAAATCTTTAACACTGATTGTTAAATGAATGAAATATTTTTAGCTAAACCATAAATTTCATATTTCCTTTTTAAAAAATTGTAAAAATCGTTAAATCATCTCCCCTTCCTTTCTTCAGGTTTGTCTTCAATCGATGTAGATGCGTTCTTTTATGAAACCTTTTTTTACTATTATTATTATAAAATTAAGATGAATTTGTAAATTTACTTTGTTAATTTTTATTATTTCTTGTTAGGACTACCGCTACTGTATGCAATTTGGAGCCTGCCAAGATTGTTGCCATGGAATGAAATGCCACTGCCAATCTTACCTTATTTTCATGCTGCAGCAACAGTATGTCCTTGGCTTGGAAGTTCAATTTATCACTTATTTATGAATCATTATTCCGGGGTTAAAACTTATGAACGTTTACTTCATGGGATGTTGCAGGTGTTTGGGTTACTCAAAGTTGTGGCAAGTATTCCTAAAAATTTCTTAGATTTTTGTATTATTTTACCATTTGTTGTGTTATATAATGTATTTTCTATTTGTTGTGTGTTGCCATTGGTTGTAATCAGCAATTTATTCTTATATTCTAATCTGTTGGAACATATTTTAATTACATTGCTTGCACTTGATAAAGTATTACAAAATTCATACATATGATCTTTTTTGAATCAAAAATTGTATCTTAGAAAGCTTTTTAAAAATTTTCGAAAAATGGTAAAAAGCTGTCCATTTTGTGTGCTGCAGATAAATAAGTTTTGAATTTGTTAAAATTATTTTTTATCTAACTGATCTCTCCCTTACCTTGTTCCATTGTTTTCATTTCATTCAATTTTGGAAATAACCTAATGAAGATTAATGTGTTTTGTTTAATATTATTTAAAAATAATTCTTAATACTGTTGGCTATAAATCACAATTTATTATTAGTTTCTGATGCTTTTTATAAGGTTTTCAAAAGACTTGAAAAGTTAAAAATAATTCTCTGCAGGTTTTCCTTTTACATCATTATTTATTATTCCTCTAGAACTAGAAAATGTTTTTGTGAACCCCATTCCACACACATGCTTAGAATATATCTCAAAATAATATTTAAAATAGATCAACATGTTATAGGTACTTTATGTAAAGGCAGTTTAAAAAAAGTATTATGTTTATTATTGAACAATTCTAATGTAATTTACTCATTAAAAAATATTAACTTGTGATCCAAGTGTCATCTGCACATGCTTTATATTTAGTAACTGGGATATGTGTTTGCATTTTTTCACACAAACTGTTGATGTCTGGGTCTATTGAGGTTAAATGCAATCTCATTATGTACTCTCAGTTTAATTTGTTCTAATACTTTGTTTTTGTAATCACTCACATTGAGAAATATATTTCACTTAAACATAACTTTCTAAATGGCATTAAAATGTTTATAGCTGTGTGAGAAATACTGTGTATTTTGCATGAATTTGCTATATAAAATTTAGGAGCTGTTTATGCTTAAATTTAGATTTTAACATTGAATCTGTTGATATGCCGATAAGTTTCCTCTCCTTTATTATGGGTGTTTTTTCCACAAATGCAAAAAGGTGCATTTTCCATTAGAAAACTATTTATTTTTGCAAAACATTGTGCTAACGAGTATAAAATTATCTCATGGAACCTGAGATAATAAACAATATAATATTCACAATCTAGTAGGAAGTATATGTATACAAAGATAAAATGTTTTAAGGGGGTCACCCTAGTAACGGTCTGTTTTTTAAGCAATTTTAGAGAATTTTTTTGATGACCAGTAAAAAGATAGAACCTTAAGTTTTTTATCATTTATTTATATGTATTTTAAGAGTATGTATATAAATATTCAGCAAAAAATATCCAGTGGAACTTGAGTTATATTGCTCTGAACACACCTGCCTCGAAAAAATGGACGCTCACTTCCTCCACAATTCCGGCTGATTGGCTTATCTGAAATTTTTAAAAATTAACTGTGTTTTAATCTATAAGCTTAAATGCACTAAATGGACTATGCTCATTTGAAAATATCAAAAATTGGATTTTTGATAGACCTCTGAAAAAAAAGTTTAGAATTTCATGGATTTTTTGTTAGAAAAAATAGAAATATTTTGAATTTTGAAAGGATTGTAGTCCATTTGGTGCATATATATGTGCTGAGTCTATCCTATAAATTTGAAGTCATTTGGTCAAACCGTTCTTTAGATATGATGGAGGAAAGTTAGAAAACACAGTTTTGAGAAAAACGCATTTAAAGTTTCAAGTCCAACTAAAACCATGAAAATCTTAACTTACCCTCAATCAATGATGCCTGGTGGCTAAGACTATAACAAGTTCGATGAAATATTCAATAACTATAGATATTTCCTTTTAAACCTCTACAAACTTGTATGAATGTATATTTGCATAGAAGGATCAAAGGTATCAAGCCGACTGTACACAATAGGCCTAGCCTTCGATTGCCAACTCAGTGTTCTGAACCGCTGCTCTTCCAGCACTTGGTTCTTTATAACAACTTCGATTTTTTTAAAAAATCACTTAACCGCCATATTCTAGACATGTTAAGGAAGTAATTTATGGGGGGGGGGGGTTGAACCCATCACATGGGTGAACCCCTATAATAATCTTTTATTATATTATAATAAAAGTTTTGAAAGTGTTGCAAAATAGTTATTTCTATGAATAAAATTTTCAGTTTTAATGAATAGGATGAACTTCAGATACTTGTAATTACACAAATTTTTTCATAGAGAACATGAATCCATTTTGCATACATATTTATAAGTTTCTTTTCAATATTTTTTATTGTGACTTGTGGAATCCCTGTGTACCATAGAACACAACTTAAAGACCACTGAGTTAGACCTTTATCAAAGTACATTATTGATGGAGTATCTCATTGTTCAGCAAAAACGATTGACATGATTTTATTCATGTCATATTTTGCATAGCATATTTTTATTTACAATTTGATTTGTTAAATGTGTGTATTTATTTATTACACCTAAAGTTTTATTTTGTGTTAGATAATTTAGAACAACTAATCTATACATATAGTGTTAGTCTTTTAGTGTATGATGAAAATAAATCACAGATTTTGACAATGCATTTTTTTTTCTCCCTTTGTCAAATTCAGCAAAAATTTCATTTTTACCTTATCTGGAAACAAAACAAATTTAATGGACAATCATCACTGCAATTTTTAGTTTAAATGTGGTGTTAACTTTCAAATCCTAACAGTGCAAAGAGTTGTAAAAATTCCATGAAATTTTTATTTCCTTCCATGTTGTACTTTAACTACTTCCGTAAATTTGTCGAAACATTTTTTAATTTAATTGCTTAAAAGAAAATACATACTGTTAACAATTAAATTGTTACATAAAGCAGACTTTTTTCAGAAACTCAAACTTCATTTATTGTCATTTTTCCGTAATATTCGGAGAAATTAAAGGTATTTTAAAAAGCTAATAAATAAAAAGTTAATTTTATCTAAAAATGATAACTTTTTCAATATTCTTTACACCAGTAGCCAGAAAACACTAATGTCAAAGCTGAAAAATTTCTTATGTATTTATTTTTATATATACATACAGTTTTTTCCTTTTAAATTTCTTAAAAAAATCTCAACATTTAATTAAGAAGACATTATGAAAATCTTCAAACAATATTCAAATTTTTTTTAAATAACTGAAGACCATTGTCTTCTTCACCAATCCCTATATTACTATACAGAAAGCATAATGCATTGTAAAAGTTTTAACAAAGGTTGCCATAAAGTTTTATATGTTTGTTAAAACTAACCAAAGCAGAAATTATCACCAAATGTATCAATACTGTATCTCATACCTAATTAAATATAAAAAATATTTATCTATTGCAGACATGATTTTACTATGTTTAATTTTTTAGGTGGATTTTCTTCAATATTTGTTGGCACCATGTGCTTACCATGGCCTATAAGATATTTATTGTTACTTATCTATTTGTCATTTGCAATGAAAGCATTACACGCTGCAGTGTATTCTACAGGACCCTGGGAGCGGCGAATGAGTTTTGCTGCCATGTTTATCATGCGTCTATGTATCCTGTGTTTACGTTATACACCATATGGTGGTGGACACCCTGAGGTAAGTGTAATGTATCCATATCTTGATATATCTCTATAATAAAATGTTTACATATATGTCTTATTAACAACATATTTGGTTTGGTGTCAAAGTATTTTGCCTACATGAAGACTTAATTGATACTGCACTTTTTTTCCTACTGTGAAGTATTCTCATTTAAAAGAAAAATACAGATATCTATTCTCATATTTATATGTGCTTTGGAATATCACATTGTAACATTCACAATATATGTGCCTCAGATTATTTTCTTTTCTGTGCTATTATTTATTAGTCATACTTATTTTCTCTTGAAATATGAAGAAACGAGAAATATGACACTGTAAAGAATGTGTTTACATCTAGGAACTGATGTGTTGTTCTAAGGTAATTTTATCAGATTTTTTACTAGAAATTTTCATTTTTGATTGTTTGAAAATCATACTTAAGAAAATGAAAATTTTAGTAAGTAGCATATTTTACTTATCAATTGATCTTAATTATATCCTTTTGTTATTTCACATTGATTTAAAAATGTGGATATTTTTAAAATTTAAATTTAAAAAAGTTGAGAACTATTGTAAAAAAAATGTGTTTTGTTCTATGAATATATAAGTACTGTTATTCATAGTACAAAATTAACATGTTTATCCTATTTATATATATGTATATATAAGAATAAATGCTAAATGATTTTTGATGTTGGGATATAGGTTCATATGAATACATCATGGCATTCAAGAATAGCTAAATATTCATCCTCTTATATATAAAAAGTCAAAATAATTATTGCAACTGAGAATAATTATTTTAGGTAATATACCATATAACATTCACTTTTAACACAAAAAATGTAACCAAAATTTACGGGTGCGCATTATATGCTGGGTAGGAAAATGAGAGCTTTAAAAGTTAAAAATATTTAAAAAAAGATGAGCATAGAAAAAAATAGATTTCTTCATACATTTAAATATTGCTCATTAAAAAGAAATGACATTTCTTATGAACTGAAGGGTTGTATAGTTTCAGAAGCATACTATTTTTTTTAAAGCGTGGAATGATACCTTGAATAAATGACTTCAAAACGTAATAGTATTGCACACATTCATTTAAAATTTCTTCATAAAAAAAGGGGGTGCGCTTCAGTGACAGCCCCTTCAAAGCCAGGTTTGGGGCCTCTAGCCGGATCTTACGAAGGGGAGGTACTTGGTGTCAGTCAGGCTTTGGGCCCCATAGTCCCCCACATCACGATGCAGGGGGTGTACGTTAAGCCTCTTGTGCATGCTATACATCGAATATACCTAAAAACTAAGAATTACAGCTTGAAAGTATTGGTGCGCATAATACAACGATGCTCATTATATACCAGATTTTACAGTATAACTAACGTGTATTATTATGAACATTTAATTTTATTGAATTTAAGAGTGAAAAAAAAATACTACTTTACAATAGTTAGTCTGATTGGAAAATATTATAAAGTTTTTAATACTGTGTTCCCATAAGCTTTTACATTCTATGATATGTGCTAAAGTAAAAATATCAACAGGAAATTTGCCTGAAAAGGTTTGAAATTGTCTAAACAATAGTGGCTCTGATTTCCTTGTGTGTTTCCTTTTGCAAAGAGCAGATAGTAGATGTCTAAAAGGAAATCCTTTCTTCCCAGTTGTGATAATAGGAGATTAGTTATAAGGATGTAGAATTTTTTAAAAAAAACTCATCACATTTCGAAGTTATTTGAAAATTAATAACTAACAAAAAATATGTATTCCCCTACCTCTGTGTTAATTGGCCCACCCTCTTTTGTTCCAATTTTAATGTTTTTTGCTGTGTTTATTAACTTATAAGATTTACAAAATTATACTTGCATATGAGAAATTGCATAAGATGCTTTAAATGCTTGGAACAGATTGGGATCTTTGTTGTTATAAAATATAACTATTTTTTCCAGTATTAAGTATAATTTAATATTTCTTAAAAATTAAAAGTTTTGTATAATTTTTATTTAAATTCAAAGACACTAAGTATGAAACATTCTTCAATCACTTTTATTTTGGATTGTATTCATTTTGTATTTTTCTCCCTTTTCTTTTATGGGGACATGGAAAATAAATTTTAAAAAATCTTGAATTTAAATGTTTTTACAATTTTCTCTCTCTCTCTCTCTCTTTTTTGCTTGTAACCTATGTTTGTGCATTTTGTTTTGTAAAATAGTTTTTATCCTCAAAGTACTATAAAAAGCTTAAGCATTTTATTTTTTAAAGAAAAATTTTAAAATGTATGAAGGGTTTTTAAAATGCTACTCCTACAATAATTGACATTTGACTTACCAGTAGACCAAACTATGTATAACAAATGTTGGTATGGATGTTTTTACCAACATGATTGATATTTGTAAGATACTTTTTTTACGAATGCTTATAGGAAATTCCTTAAAAAAATGTATAAATTCTGAATCCAACTATTTTTAAAAAAATAAGTATTGCTTTGATTCAAAAATGAATACCAGCTTTTGTTGTATGTACTAATAGCAATAGCTAGAAAAAATATCAAAGCGTTTGGCACAATAGAAAAAAAAAACCTTAATAAGTTTAATAAAGATAAACTTACAATTTTTCCTTTCTGAGATAAACATATTGGAAGTTTTTATTTGCCATTGGGATGGGAATAAAAAGGAGTATAAAAATTGTCATGTCTCTGGATCTTTGTAACTTGAATCTTTCAAGTTTTGTGAGATTATAGAAAATTATATGAATTATATATATAATTCAGACTTAAATGCTTTTGTTTGAATTTATGGCAGATTTTTGTCAAATGAATCGTACTGTGGAGCTTTTCTTTATAAAATTAACAATTTATTGCATTGTTGAGAATGAGTTTCAATTCTTCTGGAATGTTCTTTGTTACTAGATTTTGCCTGTAGATATCATTTGCTGGATTTTCAATCATCGACTGAGCATATTAACAACTTTGCTGGACAATGTTGTCAATTAAAATAATTTTTATGAATCATAGAAGAAAAAATTTCTAAGATTTTTTTTTCACGTCCGCCTTTATTGATTATTTTTCGCTTGCCACTGGCTAGCAACTCACGTACCATCAATGGTATGCATACCTCAGGTTGGGAAACACTGTTGTAGAATGTTTCTAACACTAGTAATTTGTGGAATGTTTGGAAAAAATTAAAAAGGCATTTGCATGAAGAAAATGTTATAATGTTCTAAAAAGTTATATGGGGTTAACTTCTATATTCCTAAAGATTGATTGATTGTGTTACGTGGGATATTGAACAGCAGGATATTATCTTGCTCTCTTTAAATTTTTCTACAATGTTTATTATTCCAGAACTTTGAGTGCAAAATTAAAATAAATTAGTATTTTAAACATATGTTATTATTTCTAATTAAAGTTTTAAGATTGCAGATACAAATTAGTAGTAGATTGTCCACCAATTTTATACATTTTAAACATCTGTTTAAAAACTTTTTTTTTTTTCCAAGAAAGCTTTACATTTACTTATATGAATTTTGTTACTAAATTGTTTGTCTGTATTTACTTGCACCATTTCATATAATCTTTTTTGAGATTCTAATATAACTTACTACATTTATCTTACTTATCATTTATCACAACATAAATTATTTATTTTTATTTAGTTTGTTTTTATTATTTTTAGACTTCATTGTTTGATTTACAAGACATGTAGCATTCTCTTCATTAAAACAACTGAAATATAGAACCTGAGATATCATGATTTTTATGCCATGATAATTTTCTTGCAGAACTGAAGATCAAGGTACAAAAACTAAATTGTGTTATATTAATTTTTGTCTGTGTACTGCTTAAAAAGATAATACATCTATTTTTAGCTTAGTGCTACATATTAATTCCTTCCATCAAACTAGGCATTTTAGTGCTGTTTTTGCAAATAACTTTGCTGAAATCAAGACTTCAGAATAATTTATTAATCACATAAAATTGTTTGTGTCTCTTTAATGACTTTTTTCTTTCAAACTAATTTTCTTGCGGATTAACATCAGTTGTGCTGTTGGGTACTTTGAACTTAAATGCATTCAAGTTTAAAACATTTAGTAACAAATGAGAAAAGGAATCCCAAGTTTTTTGAAGCTAATGAATTTTCAGTTTAAGTGATGCATTACATAAGTAGAGTACTATTGAATCTGTTATATTGAAGAATGCTTGTGTCTATATAAAGTACTAATGCTTTGAAACTAACCAAGTTAACTCAAATCTAACCTTCATATAAATTATAAAAATCATAATAATATATGCAATATTAAAGTTATATAAGTGCATGCTTTGTGATTTATAAATTTTTGTAAGAGATTTTACTTTTTAGAGAAATTTTATTCAGAGAAATTTCATAAGATTTATATTGGAAAATTAGTTTATAAATATTTTATGATTGCTCTTAATTACATATTTGCAATTAGTTTGAGAATCTGATTTCTTATCAGCACAATTATGAACCATGCAAAAATATGTGAAATATTTAAAATACTGGATTTCATGTATTAATATGTTATCGTCTTCAAGCATCAGGTTTTTTTAAGCTGCAATGAAAGAATTGGTTATAATATGTTTTATTACAAATTAGTAGATCATTTAACTTCAACATAAATTGTTTGTTTATTTTTTTTACTCCTTTTTCTCTTATTTTTTTATTTAATCAATTTAAATTAATTTTATTTAATAATTTCTTTTAGTTTTTACTTTATAATATCAATCATTTCACTGTGAATACTTTTTCATAAAAAAAAAAAATTAGTATAAAAGAAAGATTTATTTAAATCAGCCAATGAGAATAATTGGTCTATTTCCTAATGTAAAAAGGGGGGGGGGTCTCATTTCAGTAATGACACTATTATTTTTTTCTGAAGTGTTCAATGTACTGCAATTGATCATTTTTTTCAACTTTTGTTTTGATTAAATAACAATACTGTATTTTCATAAATTATTAATAGATGTTTTGTTTAAACAAAATATTAAAGACTTAATGGTATATGAATTTTATAAAAATGTATATCTCATCTGATTTCAATGAGATCTTTATCTGATTATCAATGTGTTAATATATATTGTCTTTTTTGCTAACTTAGTTCTTGTGAATAATAATACAAAATCTTGTTTCTATGACAGATATAATTGTTACCTTTTCTGTATTGCTTTGACTGTATTACGTATATAAATATATTTTCATATCAATTTGGTGTTCAAAAAATAAAAATTTCCAAGCAATTTGGGTTTTTTTTTTTTTTTAATTTTTAAAAGTATGGATTTTTTTTATTTTTAAAGAGCTTGAATTTAATTTGGCTTATATCAAATGATTGAATAAATTACAAATGAAGTGAGATAGTTGAGTATTCATCTTTTTGTAAGATGATGGATGTGCTGTATTTCATAAGTAAAAAAAAATAGTTACTTTGACTTAATTACTTACTTTTTTTATGTTCGTCATTATTGATTATTTTTCACATACCACCAATGGTATGTGTACCTCAGGTTGGGAAACACTGTTGTAAAATATTTGAAAAAAACTAAAAAGGCATTTACATGAAGAAAATGTTATAATACTTATTTATTCTAACTAAATAAAATTTCATAACTTTGTTTTAAAAATTATTTTTCCTTCTTCTATTATGTTGTAAGTATAAATACTTTTTACCTCTATTGAATGTGACTTTAAAAAAAAATTGCACTATATTTATTTTGTTAAATAGTTATATATACTTGTAACTTCTAAATTTTTAAAATAATTAAATATTTATTTTATCTGTAGGCCTTATATCATGTTTTCATGCAAGACTTCTGGTCACTGGTTGGTGCTGTAATAAGTGCAACACAAATACCAGAGAGATGGTTGCCAGGAAAGTTTGACTATGCATTTAACAGTCATAATATTATGCATGTATTGGTAGTATTAGGAGGTCTTCATATGCACTGGGCTGTGCAAAAGGACTTCCTTTGGGTTGCTAAAAGCCAGTGTCCTAAATAAAGCATGCCTTATGGCAGGGTTTCAAGTTAACCTTTACACTTCTGTATTAAGTTATTCATTTTTCTAAAAAATGAATGATTGCTGTGTATCAATCAATATAGAAATGTTAATAGTACAAACACATTAAGATTAAATAGATCATTACTTTTTAAAATATACTGAATGAAACAGTATTATCAGCTCAATTATAACATGTAAATTAAAAAAATTCATGCACAATAGGAAGCTTAATTTGGAAATTTGAGAAATCTTGTTTAATTCTTTTGCTTTATTTTTTTCCCTAAATTACTATTGTATTTTTTAAAAAAATTTATAATTTTGTTTCATTAATTTCTTTTTTTGTAATCAGGTTCAAAGTTTATTACATATTTGATTATGAAATAATTATGTAATACATTTTTATTGGTAGTTTTTTGCATTTTTTTATTTCAGTTTTCTTAAAATATAGTGCAAATAAATTATCATTTTTTTGTTTTGTATTACATTACTTCCTATTGTGTATTGTTATAGAATACTAAAAAAAAATCAGTTCCTTTAGTATAAGAAAAATTAAATTTTGTAATAAAAAATCTTTACTGTGTAAGCTTGCAAATAACAGCAAAATTTAATAATTAAAAACCGATGATTTTGTGTTTTTCAAAAAATTTGTCAATTATAACAAATTTCAAAAATTCGTTTTAGTTTTCAAATAGAGATATTAACTTACTGTCTTAAGTGTGAAGCTGTTAATTTCAAACTCTGCATTTAAATTATTGCACAAGAGTATATACATATATATAGTATAATTCATATTTTATGAGAAATTCAACTATCACGGGCCCACGATGTAAATCAAATCCTTCCATATACACTAAGCACACATTTGTGTTTTAGATATTTATTTTTTACAATGCTAGTAATTTATCTTAGTTTTCTGTTCTGTATGTCAATAACATAGGTTTCTATGTAATATGTAAATAGCTAATCTGCCATTTATGCATGCAATATGTTTGATCAAAAATCAATTTATCTTGTTTGCAAAGAATTTTTCTAAAATGTATTTGATAAATTTTAAGAAAAAATCAATTAAAAATATCTAGAATAGTGCTTGAAATAGTTTATGGTAAATAAGCATAAGTTTAAATTGTATATAGTCCATGTTCCACTTTTTTTAAGTAATTTTGAAAAGATTTAAGAAACCGTTTAGAATTTAAAATTAATAGTAATCAAATGTATTAGTTCAACCCCTTAACTGTGCCATATATTTTTAACAAATGTATCAAAATAGATAAAAAAATAAAGTATATCTATCTTATTTTACTTTGTAAAAAAATCAAATTTAAAATGAAATGGCTATTATATTTAATATTTCAACATACTTGTGGATGATCACAGCCATATTTAACTTAAGTAATTTTTTAGCAAGTTTAAATATGAAAACAATTGTATCCTAGTTCTGCGTGAAGAAACGGTTTTGTCACTTTCTAAAAGCTGTTCAGTAGAAATGGCAGAATCTGATCAAGCAGGTATTTTAATTATCTGAATCAGAAATACTTTTGTTTTTTCAATTTATAACATTTACCCTTTCTCTCTGCTGAAAGAGATGAAACACAAAAGTGTACTACTTATCACTGTATATTCAAGTACATTCAATAGAGACACAAACTTTGTTCTTTTTTTATAAAATGAAACTTTAATGTGTTTCTAGTATACATTGTCAATTAACATGATACAGATAAGGGGTTTCATTTAACAAAATTTTTACACTTGATCACATATTGTATGCATCATTTAACGATTCTGCTGTTATTTCAAAGCTATTTTTACATACTTGGCCCAAGTTCAAATAGTGATAGTTTTTTGTTCATGTATTTTCAAAACTAATTCCTGTGATTCGAGTTTGCAAATAAAACACAAATATTTAATATTTTTTCCAAACATAATATGATGTTATTTGCAACTGATAGTTGCATATTACTTGTTTAATTTTCTCAGAATCAAGATTTGGGGTCTCTGTGATTGTTGAAATATGATTATGAAACTAGCATAGATAATGTCTAGAATTGATTTATATCAAAAAATTTACACATATTTAGTTGGATTTCTTTTTATGTGTATAATTTTATTATTGTGCTGATTATAGTTTTAAAATATATATATATATATATATATTTTTTTTTTTTTTTTTTTTTTGCAATCTTTATTTCAAATGATGAATGCAGAAAATTTGATTTTCTCCATAAAAATTAAGTTTATTTTTATACTAAGAGATGCTTTCATTATTTTGTGCTTACAATTTGCAGTGCTAATTTATATATTGCATGGTGATAAAATTATTTTGTAAAAAATCATTATTTTCAAATCATTTCTGTATCTTATTTTAACTTAGTATTTCTTTTTATGAGTACAATTATGAAGGAAGCACAAATATGTATTCAGTATAATTTTTTATATATATATGGTGTGTGAATTGAATATCAATTCCGTTTTTTAAAACAGAATATTTTTCTCATTTCTGTCTCTGCATATTTATTTCATTGTGTTTTTAAACAACTTTGTTAAAAATTGTTAATTGTATATTTTGATGTCAGAGTTATAAAAAAGAATTTATTTTAAAAAAATGACAGTCTCACATATCATTAATAATTTTTGATGCTTATTCTTGAGCACAATTTAGAGTAAAAGAATTATCATTTATAGTTATATTTATTTTATATAAAAGATACTTAGATGTTTAGTGTCAATTTATCTGGAATTAATATCTTTTTATCCATAAGTAAACTGCTTATTTTTAATCTAGCTTTCATTATTTACTCAATAATTACTTTCAGGGTTCAAGAAGTTAATTGCATCTTATAATTTTTTTCTTAATATAAGTAAGGAACATTTATTTAATCTTCATAAATATAACCGGAAATGATTACTTTGGTTTTCTTTTTAATATTTTAGAACTAATAGTGAAACATACATGTGTATTGCTCATATATTTAACTTTTCTAACAAACACTCATAGCAATTAGTTATATTACCTCTTGAATAGATTTAGTTTTATACAGAAAAAAAGTTAGATTATAGTGAATCTCATGATTAAACACTCATGTTTGTTGTGTGATTTATAATTTTAACATGATCTGTTTTCTTTGGATGTGATAGAAATTTGTTGAAGATTTTATTGTAGGTGTGTGTGTATATACATACATAAGTGCAATGTCATACTTAATTTTTTGTGTTATTTTAATGTTTGTGATACAATGTTTGTCCATTGTTTTGTAAATTAGTAATTATTTATTAGATCAAATAGGTTCTCAGACCATTTAAACAGCATGATTGAAGGTGAAAGTTACTAGTCATTGTGATCAATCAGGTTACGTAAATCATTTATTTTTCTTTTGTTATTTATGTGTTTTCGAGATAAAAAAAATCTTAGTCTGTTCAATTATTTGCTGAAACAATTGATATGAATTTATTTTAATGACTCAGAAATGATTTTATATATTCTTATAAAAGGGTATAGAATGGATTTCTTGTAGAGTGTGTTTTTAAGGAAACAATTTTGAAATTATGAACTGAAATTGAAAAGAAAGTGTAAGGAGCTTTTAAAGAATGCAATAAAATATAACAGTACAATCACATGTAATTTTTGTATAAAAAAAGATATTTATTGCAACTTTGATATTTTTCCCTTGTACATGTGTGTTATGCTATAAGAATGATACTGAGATGATTATGTAAAAAAACGTCTAATCCATTGCTGCAAGAATAGTTTTTATTACTTTGTATGAAAAAGTTGAGTTGTTAAGAAAAAATTTTATTAAATATATCTAATTTTACTAACTCAATGATGCATTAGAACTTACATGCTTATCATCTTGTGCATAAGATTATGAATAATTTTCATAAAGAGGTATCTTAATTAAAATTATCTTGTGCTTTTTTTAAAAATTACTTAGTAATTATACTAAGTAGAATTTATTTTTTATCCAGATGAGTTAATTTTTTGACAAGAGAATACTAATCAGAGTAACATTCATCCTTTATTGCCTCCAAAGTTTGTGTTTGATTTATGTTTGCATAAGTAAGTTTATTATTATTTATTAATCACTTTATTATTTTTCTTACTCTCCTTATTTATAATCAAGCATTAGACTATTTTTTTTACCTCAATTTCTTAAAAAGTTATTGCTCATTTTATTATATAAACCATATAGTATGTGATATTAATATAATGTTAGCTGCACCTTCATGTAACTTTTTGAAATCATTCCACTAATATAGTTTGCTGCATTGAAATTCCACTGCCATTCTGCAAGATTAGCTTTTTATTGAGATAAGTAATAAAATCAATATTGAAATATTTCCGGAATAAGAAAAGTAGCAATACGTAATTTAACTTTATTAAGGTAACTTAAGATAATTTGCATTAATATATAGTTTTACAATACATGTCAATTTTCGCTAAAGGTTCAAAACATTCCTCAATTTATATTATATTTAAATCTAATGCATCTTAAACAAAAAATAAATTCTGCATCTATTAACATTCCATCAGATTTTAATAACTAATAAATTATTGTTTGAAATTCATTAACAATTAAGTATTTGAGGTAATTTAAAATATTTTGTCTTCAGTGTTTTTTTGAAAATGTGCATCAGTAAATTTTTGAGGAACATTGCTCAGCTAGAGTATTTATCTTGTCTAACAAGGTGAATTTTAAATAGTATTTAATAGATTTTTTTTGAATGCAGAAAAATACAATGTTGTTACCTCTTATTTAAGAGATTCATATGCACATAACAATGTTGCCACTCTAAAGCATTGTCATAACAATTTTAGTATGTTCAAAATCAAATTCCTGTCAACTAAGATAAATTAATTACAACAGTATTCATTTATGTTATTCTAATTATAAATAAACAATTCATATCTGTCTCAACTGATAAGATATTTGTAGTTTTATGCTAAATATTCCAAATGTATGTCTTGTTTATATGAAGTAGTTCTTAATAAAATGAGTTTAATTGTAGAAAATATAGTTTTTCATTTCTATAAATAAATAAATAGTACCTAGTTATAATCATTTTAAAATGCATTTTCTTACATTTCTTCTCTTTTTTGCACTTAACTATGTGCCTTAAAACACTAAATGAAATCATGGTTTTTCAGAACATAAATTTATTTCCTTAGCATTCGATAACTAAAGTCTTACTCTTGATACGGCAGAGCTATTAATATAATTAGTCTATTCTATGCAGTATTATGTTGATGATAAATCGAAATATCATATGCTACCATCTCATAATAGTTTATTATAATAAAGTGCTTTATCTTCAGTCTTAATTAGCACTTATGGAAGGACTACTAGTTAGTTATAGCTTGTATGCAAATAAAGTTCGACTTCTTATGCCTTTTAAGCCTACAGTACAATGTAAACATACTGCATTACCTTGCCATTGTTGATATTTATAACAAAGTGATCTAAAACTTTACATTTGCTTTTGTTTCTTGTCTGTATATTGTATTGTTCTTTAACTGACTTTTACTTTTATATGTATAATTTGTTTTATTGTATGTTAATTATTTATAATATATTTTAATTTTGTTGAAGATATTCTGTTAACAAGGTATTTTAGATAATAAAGTTTTATATACTGCAAATCATTGTGTATTCTTGTAATAAAATTGACACCAAAAATTTATATAAATTTTTTAAAGTATTTGCAGTGTGTTTATACTAATCATAATTTACTTACATTTTATGCCATTCCTACCTTCCTCTCTTATCCATTTGTATTTTTTTTTTTTTTAAATAAAATATTGATACTGAGAAACAAAATATATTCAAACTGACTGGATTATATATTATAGACTTTTCTCTTTCACCCTTATTTTGTAGCCAGCATTATTTCAAAGTCAGGTCATGAGTTTGAGGCTCAAAATTCTCATATTTTCATGTTAAAAGTTTGGAAAGTGTGTGTGTGTGCTGATGTTCTTTTCACTTGATCATAGTTCAGATATTGCATTTTGATGCTTCAAAATGCAATATTAAACTATCAATCAATCAGTTCACACTTGTTTACACAGGTTATAAATCCAAGTCCCTGTTCCATTTTAAATACAATTCAAAGTCTTCCCTCGAGATGAAGTGGAGATTTGGAGTGAGATTACCTTCTAATTTCATAATTGTTTGTTCAAATGTGGCAGGTTGCTAAAAACCTATTATTTCTCTTAAATTTTTATTCATTAAGTATGTCTATTTGTAACATAACTTGCAATCATGAATACAGTCTTAGGAAAACTTTTCTTGTAATGTATCTAATATTACTATATTTTAGAAATAATTTACATTCCCTGGTTATTTTTACAACATATTCTGACATCAGTTGAGAAGTTGACAAATGTTTTTCACTTTCATCATCAAATAAGGCTTTGAAAATTCAAAATTTATAACTAATTATACCTGAATCTTTTGATGCCTCTAAAATAATTCTATCTTTTTTAACTGGACTGTTATTTTGTGAGCTAATGTTGGTTAAAAATATTTATAAAAATGTGTCCCTAGAAATTATTAAGACTTTTTACAAATATATATTTAAAATTGAAATGAGTTAATAAAAAAAACTATTTAAACTTTCCAGCATCAACATTATTCAAATTGCTTTTATTTGATGTAAATTTCATTCATGATCCCTAAATTTTGATTTCATATTTAAAAAATTAAACTACTTAAATGTATAAAAAATATTTCAGAATTTGAAAACACTGGATGATACTGGAAAACATTCTTTTAAGCCCCAGAAACTTGTGTTGTACTTCTAACGCTGAATTCAAATCTACAATCAGAGTTTTTACATCAATCTCCAATTTCTTTTGGAGTTTAACCGTGTAGCTGAACAGTGCGATGTTAATATTCAATCACTGGAGTCTAAAAGGAAGAAATCTCAATGTTACATGAGACTCCGCAGACAATTTAAGAACCGTTGAACTAAATCATTGTATTTATGAAGCGAGAGTACAACCTTCTGCGAATCTCATCTTTTAACTGAAGGCAACTTAAAAATGTCCATAATTCAGGCCAAACGTTTAGGCTGAAAAGCCAGAAATTCTTACAAAAGAACACTAAAGGTTTTTCGTAACCATCAGGAGGACCTTAAGTAGAAAATGATTTAGTGCATTGTTACAACATTTGTGCTAGATGGATGAACATAAAACTAACTAATAGAGACTATTCAACCATTATCCTCAAAAATCAGTGAGTGAGTGAGTGAATATTTACGTCATACTGTTCAGCTACACGAGGACTTTTGGCAACGGACCTCGTAATTTTGAACCATGGTCAAGTGATGAGGATTACACCTGAGCTGGTACCCCCCTTCCTAACTAACACACCAGTGGGAGGACGTTTGAGCTCTCGACAGATTTAATCTGCATCGCTCCCCTACATGGCAGGTCTTCAGTGGTACTGGGCTTGAACTCATGACATGACGGCCACAATCTGATACCTTGGCTACCACAGCCACCCTCAAAAATCAGATTGGAGGCTGTGTTTATACACAATGGGGAACAAATTTTTGTACCATTAGCTTTTGCAATCACACAAAGAAAATATGAAAATCCTGTAGGAAAAAATTCATTTTAACAAGTGTTGTTGGACAAAATGTTGTGATTTATTAGTCATTGCATTGCTAATGGGTTTACTGATTGGCTGTTCTAAATTTTGTTTTTGAAAGAACGGGATAACCTATACAAGAAAGAAATGGTCAAAAGGGGGAATCACATCTGGACAGAAAGATGTTTTGCGTCCATGATTGATCAACTCTTCAATTAAGGAATTTGAGGTCTTTAAAAATTTTATTTAAGCAGTGAATAAAAATGGTGCTGGGTTTCATTATTTGAAGGAAAGATTTCCTAAAGCTTCTAAAAGAAAAGGAATTTTTATGGGTCCTCAAAGTAACATCTGATTGGCAATAAAGAATTTGAAGATTCACTAAACCAAGTTGAAAATTCCATATGAAGGTCTTTAAAAAGTGTTACACAAATTTTTTTAGGAAATTATAAAGTACCGAATAACCATAACACTAAGTGAACTGTTATAATCATTTGTGGTTTAACTGTTCCCCAAAATTGTGCATTTCTTGGACTCTCAGTTGGATTTTTTTCTCTGACAATCACGGCACTGTTAGTGAAGAACATAGGGAACATTTTCACCAAGATTTGTTATGCATGGGAAAAGTATCTGACAATGGAGCACAAGAATGCTTGTTGATTACTGCTGGATACTTAAATGGGATTTCCAGATGTAAAACACAAAAGAAATCATCTAAATGTTTTAAATTGAATAGTATCTTTTATATATAAATGAATGTTTTAAATAAGAACCATGGGTGCTGGAGGAAATTGAATTCAGCATAAAAAGTTCTATTAGAATCAGTACTTTTTTGCTCTTGAGCAAAAAAAAGTTTAGTTTTGTTGACTGATGTAAAAGGAGTGTGGGAATTTTTATTATGAAATAAAATGTGATAACTTAAAATTTTTTTAGCATTTAAAAAAAATCAAATTTATGTGAGAAACATTTTTTTTTAAATCCAAGAGTAAATTAGAAACTTTCCAACAACTTTTTCTCTTTGTGGTTCTTGTATCTTAAAAATACTAATTAATTTTTACCATTACATTAAAAGATTTCTATTTAATTTTACTGTAATCTTTACCTACATATTAATAAATTAAAATTTTGCAGTTTCAGTAAGTTCAATAATAGATGCAATAAAATTATATTTTTACATTTTAATTTTAAAACAAATCATTACAAAAATCAACATCTATACAAATAAATAAAATTGAAGTGTCTGTTTGTAATTTCAAATTAGCAGCTTTTTACTTAATCCACTAAAAGTATATACGGTACTCATAACAAAAAACCAATTTTTAAAATTTTTGTCTGTCTGTCTGTTTGTTCCGGCTAATCTCGGAAACGGCTGGTGCGATTTTAAAAATTCTTTCACTAATGGAAAGCTACATTAACGGGGAGTAACATAGGCTATATTTTATTCCCGTATTCTTACGGGAACGGAAACTATACGGGTGAACGTGAAACTGAATGCCAAGATGAACGCCAAGCTGAGCTAATGAAGTCGTTGTTTTGGTTACTGGCGACCGATGCTCTTCATGAGACATAACAGTGTTACGCGCACATCATAATTCGCTGACACATGCCATAATTTTTTTTTTATGATAGTTATCTCACTGTTCAGTTAAGTAGAGCATCGGCTGTTTCGGATGCACTTTTAAAAATAATAAATCAAGGCTTCATAAGCAAAAAGCAATGCAAGAAACAAAAAATTGATAAGTTTTAATCCTTTCTCTTTTTTTTTATTTACATTTTTAGTCACATTTAAACAATAGTTATTATTTGCTTAATATTTATATTGTAATCGAAGACTAATAATTTTCAAGGTATCTTTCATTTTTCTACCTCTCTGTTTTTCTTAATTCAAATTGTTCTTAATTGTGAGTTTTTTTCATTCGTTATATTTAAGCTGTTTTAAACTTTAACAGCTGAACTTTAAGTATAATAATTAGAAATCAATGTTAAACATTGTTAGGTTTTTATTCATGAAAATATTTCAGATTTTGATAAATTACTCTTAGGTTATTTTATTTAGTTAACTGCGTAGGTTTCTAAAATAATTCAAATTGTTCTTAATTTCTTAATTGTGAGTTTTTTTAATTCGTTATATTTAAGCTGTTTTAAACTTTAACAGCTGAACTTTAAGTATAATAATTAGAAATCGATGTTAAACATTGTTAGGTTTTTATTCATGAAAATATTTCAGATTTTGATAAAGAACATAGCATTTATGATGATGTTCACAATCTCAATATAAAAGTAGATTCGTGGTTGTGTGAAAGATCCATTTTAGCACCTATAAACGACCAGGTTACTGCGCTTAATCAGCGCATGTTAAATAAGCTTCCTGGTGAATAACAAACATACCTTTCCATCAATACAGTTTGCAATCCGGATGAAACGGTTAGTTATCCAACAGAATTTTTAAACAGTATAATTGTGCCTGGTCTACCTCCTCACAAGCTAGAACTTAAGATTGGCGTTCCCATCATACTACTCCGTAATTTAAACCCACCAAAACTTTGCAATGGTACTAGGTTGCGAGTAGTGTCATTGCAAAGAAACGTTATAGAAGGTCGTATAATATCCGGATGCGGAAAAGGTAACATAGTACTTATACCACGAATTCCCATAATACCATCGAATTTCCCGTTTGAATTCAAAAGACTACAATTCCCTGTAAGTGTCAGCTTTGCTATGACAATTAACAAGTCACAAGGGCAAACGTTAAGCAAAGTTGACATAGATTTAACTAAGAGTTGCTTTTCACATGGCCAACTATACGTGGCATGTTCACGTGCGAGGAATGCCACTGGCGTTTTTGTTTTAGCTCAAGAAAATCGTACACCAAATATTGTATATAAAGAGATTTTTCAATAAATTTAATACTGTATATAGAGAGGATGTTCAATAAATTTATACGAAAAAACCCACACAAAAATTAACAAAAAACAAAGAAAATAAAAAAAATAAAACAATAAACACCAAAAAGCAGAAAGAACACAAAAATATAAAAACAAAACATTGATTCACAAAGTAAAAAAATTACATTAAACTCTCTCTCTCTATATATAGCGTGTATGTATTTCTTAACGTGGAATGCAGAATTATTAAGTTTTCGTAAGATCTGTGAATTGAACAAAACACTTTTTTGTAAATTTCTACGTGAATGAAGTCGCGGGTAACAGCTAGTAAGATATAAAAATACTTCAACTGTCAGTGTCAAACAATTAATAATATATACAAAATTTTAAATTACATAAAATAAAATCAATAGACATATCAAAATAAATATTTATCAGTAAATAACAGCATTATAACATGAATACATGCATAGAAAAATGTATTAAGTAAAAATAGACAACTATTAAAAGTATGAAATCTTTTGATTTTTGATTGCTTCATAAAGCTTAAGATATATATAAATATATATGTTATTAAACAGCCTTTATTCAAACTTTGAATTTTTATGTACATCATAGAAACTAGCAATAACTAGTTTATGTTCCTTGATTCAGTTGTGATCTAAACAACTCTGAATGCTTCTGTGAGTATATAACCTTTTTAATAGTAGTGGATTTTGAATTTGAATCCATTATATTCCATAGGATTTTGCTGAGTATTATAAAAAATGGGGGCAGGTTTTTAAAAAGCAGTCTGTGCAGTGTTTATAAATATTGCAGCATCAATCTCTTTATTATTTCTAAAACTCAATCTATTTTAATTTTTAGTGTTAAAAGCATTTTTCTCTCAAATAGAGTATATTACACAAATTACATATATATATATATATATAAACAAAATAATGTAAACAAATTATATATATAATTCATCATTAAAAAATGACTTTTCATTAATCATACTTCAGATAATGAAGCAAATTCTTTTGTATTATTACTACAATCTATATACATAAAAGAAAATTCATATAGAAACTTAATGGTGATTAATAAAAAAAAAAGTTGTACATTCAAGGAAATACTTTGATACATGAAAAGAGAGACATTTTTGTTTGCAAAATAAAATCTTTTAATTTGTTATATCAACTTTTTAAACACCAATAGTAGAAAGAGGTGAATGTGGCTCAACAATAACAGATTCATGTCCAAGATTTTCTCTCAAATAATCAGCCAACAAATCCATACCTTTCAAGTTTGCATAATCTAATGCTGTCTGAAAAATTTTATTAAATTTAGTAAATTTTAGTACTGAGTGTACAATACATTAATTGTTTAGCAGATCTAAATTAGTGAGACTTTTATAGATTTGCAATAACTTTTTTCCAAACTTATAAAATGCAAAGCTTCTAAAAATTTATATGAATATATATTTATATTCTTAAGACAATTAATCAGGGGGGGGGGGGTTACTGTCATTGGTTCCTTACTTTTGGCTTTACTTTAAAAATTCTTTCATTGTGCTATCATTTTTTTAAAAAAATATGAAAACTTACAATAATTTGCATTTTGCTCTATAAGAATTTTCATTGACATAAAACATTTAATGAAATTCATAAAGATTTAAAAATATTTTTAATTCCAATTAAATAACATTGAATGAAAAACGAAAGTTACTGACAATATACAACATTATCCTTTTTTTTTTTATCAAAATAAACAAGATAAAAAATATTTAAATTTGTTATGAGTAAAATAATGTGTTGCATAACAACAAAATTTGTATTTTAAAGATTTTCTTTTCAATGTATATTAGTAGTCCTGCAATAAATCCTGAATATTTAACAATTAATAACACTGATAGCAATTGTTCACCTTTCAAATAAATCTTTCTTTATAAAATAAGTACTAAACAAAGTTTGCTCAAAAAGAAATAATCAAAATTATGATTACATACAATTATCACATCTGTTTCACAGAAATTACAATCCAGTTAGAATACAAAGAAATTTTCTTAATCCAATTTTAAACATTTTATATTTTTAAGTACAAATAAAGCATTTTTTGCAACAGTAAAATAATAATCAATTTAAGTTTTCTAACTAACACTTTAGAAAAATTATTTTGAAAGTTTCACTGAGATATTAAATAATAATTTGGTGCAAATGTTTCACTGATATAAAAATATATTATAAATTATTGGCTCTAAAACAAAAACTGACAAATTCTGAAATAAAAAATTTTGATATAAAAGATAAGGTAGTTTCATTAAAAGCTAATATGAAAAGAAATGTAATAGTTATAAATCCATTTTCAGCTTATAAGCTGATAATATTTAATAACAGCTTAGTTAAATGTCTTTTTAAGACATTAAAAATTTAAATATGTTTAATTATTTTCTTACCCTATTATTAAGAGAATCCCGTATATTTATTCCTTCAACAGAACCATGATGCTTTTTCTGAATCTCCACAATACTGTATGCTTTTTCAACATTACTATTCAACACAGCTTCATGTAGATTTCTATACATAAAAAAAAATTTGAACTTAATATAATAAACGAATCAGTTGGCTATATCATTGAGATAGTAAATAAATCAAAAGGAAATTAATGAAATATATAAGATAGCCCCAAAAAAAGTTTATATCCACATTTGAACATTAGACATTTTTTTAAGATGAGAAAAATTAATGTTATGCTGATTTTATTTATTTTGAATAAAAATTTATTATTCACTTCAGATTAGATAGTAAAATATTTAAATTAGAAAAATGCATATATATAAAAAATATTTTAAAATAGTATTTAACAGAAATACAAACTGAAACTTTAAATACAAATTCTTTTAAAGACTTACTCTGTATAAAATTGTATAGATTTGTTACCAATTTGTTCATTAAAAGAATAAAATCCAAAAGACAAAAAAAAGCTTTTTTTTTTTGCTATATTTAAAGATCCACTTAACTAAGTGAATACTTGTAATTTCAAAACATCATTAAGTGACAAGGTTCATAACTCATCCAGCATCTGTGGTATGTCATATGATGACTTTCAAGACAATTTTTTAATGCACGTCAGCTTTCATTCTCTTACACAACAGAGGTCTGTAACATACCACACATAAGAAATATAGTGTTTCTAAGATTTATAAACCAGGGGTTAAAATGAACTAAGAGACCATCGTTCGTTATATTCATGACATTTGTAGTTTTGCAACATTTGTTCACTTCTTTACATTATTTTGAACGACTCATGTAGAATTTCATACACAAATTTGAAATTATACTTCACAAAATAATTTTTTTTTTACATTTTTTTTTCAACTAAGGATTAAATAATATAAAAAATTAATTTTCAGTTTTCAAAAGATAAAATAAAGAATATTTAAAAATGGCTTATAGAGAACAAACTGTACTCTTATAAATGGAAATATTTTACATGTGAATTGACAATTCAAAAGAATTTAAAGGAATTAGAAAAAAATTCTAAACCAGTTACATTGGCTAAGATCTTGACTATATTTAAAAAAATGTTATTAAATATACAATTTACTTCCCTTATTAGCTGCATATACTATCATCCTAAAGTATTTAACCATTTTAATCATTAATTTATTGTAAAGAAAACTAAAATGGACATTTTAAAGCAAAAACATATAATATTAAATAAACATTCCTTTCTACCTTGTTCTAAATTCATACACTTTATTAGCACATAAATCTCAATAAATAAAAATAGCTATTGACTAAGTAATTACTAAAATGGTATTTGATAAAAGCTTTCTACACACAAGTATTTTTGAATATATATTACAGCCAAACTTATTTGAAATAAAAAAAAAAAACTGAATTGAAGTACTGCAACCAATTTTTAATGTAGTCAATTTCACTTTAAAATTATAAGTAAGGTTGGATGGTTTTACCTGCCTTGTTGGAAACAAAGTTTAGAAGCAAATCTAGGCAAAACCAAGGAAGTTATATTAATTGTTGAATTTCTAAGTACACAGGAACAGTACTGTAAATTGGTTTCTTGAAAGTTCTGCATTTAATAAATCCCCACAAAGGGAAACATTTCTCTATAGGATTCATTCCAATCATATTTTGTTAAAACCAAATATTTGCACATTTACTTAAAATAAATGAAAAATAATAAAAGGGTAAAAAGTAATGGAAAACTTTTATTGCTTAATGTTTAAAAATTAAAAAAGTTTTCAGTTGAAAATCTGACAAAGTTTCTTGTGCCATTCCCCTTTTGTTTTTTCTTTGAACATTATGTGATAACAAAGAATACCATTTTTAAATTGTTCAAAAGTTCCTAGTTATACCAAGAATGATCAGTATTGTTCCTTTTGGCAATATTATTCTGACATAAAATATTTTCAAACTCCTAATAGTTAATAAATCAATACTAATTGAAATTTACTACACAAATTACTAACTGTACTACAGGGAGATCTGTACTGAGTGAAAAGGGAATTTAGGTATTCCTGTAGTATTTTTCTTGTAGTGCATTTACATTATAAATACAGAGGGTTATTCATAATTCCCTCCAAAATTTTGAAGTGTTATAGTAAAAAAAATAAGACGAATACAATAAAAAAAAGAGCATTTGAATGAATGCAGAAAGAATTTGTTTTATTTGCATATTTTACAGGTGTTCTATGTGTGAAACCTTGGTTACAAAGCTTACATCAATACGATAGTCCAGTTCCTACCACACTCTACTCAACATGGTACTGTGAATAATATTGACAACACATTATCCTTTCAAGCAGTTCTGCTACATCACAAAGAAAAGGGAATATGAAAACTTGTTCTTATGTAAGAGACCAAATCTTTGAATAACATGGAAAGGATAACACATAATGTCAATAACATTGATAGTACCATTTTGAATAGAGTGTAGCAGGAACTGGACTATTGCCCATTGATGAAATCCATATAACCAAGGTTTCATACATAGAGCATCTGTAAAATATGTAAATAAAATTTGAATTGTTTCTGTATTCATTCGAATGTTCTTTTTTGCCGTATTTGTCTTAGTTCTTTTACTATAGCACTTCAAAACCTTGTGAACAACCCTGTATTGCTCCCAAATTTCCCTAAAACCCAGTTAACTATAGACGGTGCATTTTTTCTCCCAATATTTAAGATAGCATATTCAAATGAACAAAGTTAAAATGAAATGAAATGAAGGTTACAAATAACATTTCTTAGCAAATGTGTTCTTACGTTTTTTTATTCTTTCCATTTTTTCTACTTCTTTTCAACAGATGAATCACTTTTTTGTCTTCAGTACCATACAGTCCTCTTTGTATATCCTGGTTAATGATGCTTTCTTCAAATTTCTGCTTATCATGGTCAAAAGATGGAGAACTAAGGAGTTTAGTTGCAGCAGTAGTACTAAAAAGATATTATAAATAAAAATATAAGACAGTTGTATAATATCACTTCTGGTAAATGAACTGAAAAATCAACACTAAATACATGTAAAGAGATACAGTCAACTTCAATAAAAAGCTTACATACTTGAAACTCCAGAAAATGAGATTAGGATATTGGAACTCGCTAAATTGATCAAATGTAAATGTTTTGTGAATATGACGATTGAGGATGTCCAAAATTAATTAACAGATGTGAAATCAAAGAAGCAGATAAATGGTAATGACTTCAAAAAATGAAGACATCTCTGTTCCTTAGTTACTAATTTTACTCTCAAAAGTTATGGGAAGGAATTTATTTTAACAAAAAAGAATAATTTTTTTTTTTTGGACTGAAAATCCTTGCATTGAAAGAATACAAAAATTCATAAGAGACGAGGAAAATTGTCTATTTTTGCAAGATATTGTTAGACCTAAAAAGCACTCTTGCCTCAATGTGGTGAGTGAAGAACAAATTTAATAAAATAAGCTTAAAGTTAATGAGGACAGAAATTTTTTGTTTTACATTTTATAAAAAAATTGTAATTTATAAAAATATTGTATTTTTAAAGTGTCTGGAATGCATCACTCCATTTTGTGTTGACAGTTAGTCTTGCATAACAAAGTTTCACACAATATGATATATTTTAGAAACCTGCATTCATAAAATTATATCAAAAAGAGTAAAATATCCAGTTATTCACTCCCCAATTTTATAAAATATATATTCAAAAATTCCAATAAATATTTTATTTTTATAGTACATAAGCAATTGAAAGTTGAAGAATGGTTTTTAAAATTTTATTTTAAATTCCTAAATTTCTTGATCTTTTGTCAAAAATACATTAAAACTTTTCATCCTAATATTTTGCCTATAATTATATCAATTTCAAACCAGATAAATAAATATTAACTGGATTTACATACAGTCAAAAAACATATACAAATTATTTTCCAATAATTTCTTAAAATAAATAAACTTTTTAATTTTAGCCAAAATTGTCTTACATTTGTATTAATATATCTAATTGTTAAAACCAAATATTTTTAAAAAATGACCGTGTTCTGAAAAATAATTTATGTAAAGTTTTTTTTAAATAAAAGAAATTCTATAATAGTTGTTTTATGATTCTTTATATTTTAATTTACAATAATTGTTATTTAACTATAACCAGTGGAAAGAGGTTCACCTCCCTGATTTACTTTAAATGGCTATTCAAGAGCCAATCTAATTACTATAACCATTTTAACACTAGCTTATCAAACTAAACAGTATTTTGTCAAACTAGCTGAATTCCCAAACTAATTGTAAATTCTTAAAATAAAAAAAAATTATTTTATAATCTATAACATGATTAAATTTTAGTTTTAACATGGGATATCATAGTAATTATGTTATTTCCTGACACATTGCATGAAGATTCTCATCTTTCAATGATAAAGTAAATTAAATTCCTATTTTAAGTATTAAAAAAAAATTAACTTTTATTCAAATATAGACAAATAAAATTTAATATAATTGAATTTAAAAAGCTAGCTCCATTTCTACTTTAAAATTCAAATTATAAATAGAACTCACTCCAACATGCAGCTCACTCTACGGTATTCAAATCTCTCTGAGTCCCGATTTGAATTCTGAGCATGATTGTAACTAACCGATGCTGACATATTTGACGAAACAGACTGCTTGTATTTTGGCACGTTCTTACGTAAGGAAACTGGTTTTTCTTTTAAATATCTCTTTGTACAAAGCTGTCTGATTTTACTTTCAATTTCTAGAGATGTTTTATCATATTCAGATAATTCATGCGTGGAAGATAAAGCAGAAGAGGATGTAACAACAGGAGATAAATTCTTGCAATTTTGAGTTGAATTACTAATATTAGAAGATGAGTTTACGTTTTTATCTGTCTTGTCCAAAAAATAATTTGCATTGTTGAAAAATATATTTTCTTTGTCTTTATTTACACAGCTTGGGTTATCTTCTTTATTGGAAGTTGATGTAAAATTTGGTACATAATTTTCTCTAGCATGATTGAGTCTAATTTGATCTAAATTACTATTTTTTCCATAAGTATTAAATAAGCAATTCTGATTCAGTTCTGGAAGAGAATTCAATTTAATTTTCCCTATTTTAAGAGATAGTAGCTGCTCTTGAGGATGTATGAAGTCACTCTTTTTCTCAGAAAAAGTTTTAGAATCAGTATTTGATAAGTTTTGAAATACATGTTCTACTTCATCTACGGATAGAAATTTGCTTTGTAAATCTTCTTGCAAAATATCTTTCTTTAATTCAATAGTATTACAATCAATATGTCTCAAATCAGTTTGACTAGGTAAATTTTTCATATTCTGTACAATTTCAACATCATCAAATGTATTGATTTTCCCTGGCTCAAAATAATGAGGATTTTGGTCAAATGAACTCGATGCAGAAACTAATTTATTTATTTCAGCAAAATGAATATTATTATGAGTTACATATAAAGAACAATGGCCTGCAATTTCAGTTGCAGAGGACTGAGCATCACTTCTGCTAGGCGAATCAAAATCTACATCATGCAATTCAGAGAACTTGGCATTACTTGCACAAGGTGAATCAAAACCTACACTTTGTGTTTCAGAGAACTGAACACGACTTGTGCAAGGTGAATCAAAACCAATGCTTTGTGATTCAGAGAACTGAACATGACTTGTGCAAGGTGAATCAAAACCAATGCTTTGTGATTCAGAAAACTGAACATGACTTGTGCAAGATGAATCAAAACCAATGCTTTGTGATTCAGAGAACTGAACATCTGACATCCAAGATGAATCAATACCTATATTATCAAATTTAGAGAATTGGGTATTTTTGCTCATGGAAGAAGAATCCAGATTTCTGTTACTAATATTTAAAAAATGATCATTATTTATTGTGAAAGATGGATCAATTATATTATTAGTCTCAGGAAAATGAATATTATTTGTTATGGATGAGGTGTAATCCAAAGGAGGTTCATGAGCATTTACATTGTTTCTAATTTCCCAATTATTTCTTAAAATAGGATCAAATCGAACATTTTGTCTAGGTTGCTTATCCGGACCTCTTTCTTTAATTTCACCAATGTCTTTTTCCTCTTCAGGATCTGAATTTTCTTCAATAATTATTAGATTTTTTAAATCTTCGAGAATTTTTTCATCAAAGTTTGGATCTATCAATTCTTTAGGGTTTTTATTTGAGGAACCTAAATTTTCTAGTTGAGAACAAGATTCATTCTCTTCGGCTTCTTTCTTTATATAACAAAGATTTTTTTCAGTGTGACATTGAGTCTCAGAATTTTCTTTAATAGTTTTAACTGAATTTATTTCATCATTAATGTTTAATATTTTATATTCAGTACATAAATCCTCTTCATACAAAATATTTAATTGTTCATGAAAACTATCTGATGATTCTTTAGCTAATATATCAGTTTTCTTTGATTCTGATTGATCTGGAGTGTTAAGTTCAGATGAGTCAATGCTAAACTTTTCTATCAATTCAAGTAATTCAGGATCCAGCTGAGCAGAAAAATAACTTTCAGTTTTTGCGGCCATCTTTTAGCAATGAATCAATTATTAATAATATGAAATTTCCTGGAAAAAATTTACTGTATTACAAGATATAGTAAAAAAACCAACATATTATTCATTAAGAAGTAACAAAACTATTAAACTGAATAGAAATTTTCAATAAAAGATGTATTTAAAAATTAGCTATGTATCAACACCACTTCAAACAGTAAATATTCTAAGACAAAACAGTAAAATTAGGGAAAAAAAAGATATACTAGATTTTAAAAAATGGGGTTTAAAGTGCAGTATGGGGGGGGGGGGGGCTTGGAGATATAAATTTCTTTCGGTGACCAAAATCGGTCGCCAACCTAATTCATTTAGCCATAGGGTGTTTCGGCGACCGGATTCGATAGCCAAACTACATAATTTAGTGGAGTACTTTTCCATTTCGGGAGACTGTAAAAATGCCAGTAAAAATTTATAAGACGTGGTAAACCTACTACACAATTAACGAGTTAGTGCTTATGGAACACGTACAGAAAGACAACTTTAAAAAAAAAACACCTTATTTTTGTGTTTGGGGTTTAATTCGGCAATAATAAAAGTTAAGCCACGAACAACAACTCCTTGAAACCAAAAAAAGGCATGATTTCACTATCAGCAAAGAAATTTTAAAAATAATTTAAAAGATAAATTCTGATAGAAAAGCATGAAAAAAAATACTTTAATCAATTTCATACTATATGGCCAAATTAAAAATAAACAATGGAATAACCATATTATTTTTCAACTCTCATAGCGGATATAAAATTAAGATATCAGTAAGTAAAGTTTCAAAAACACAAAACATTAAATGCTTTTAAAAATTAAAAGGTACAATCATGATATGATACATACCATATGAGTGCTAAAGAACACTACTTTCTTCTCTTACAGAAACATCATAAAACTCAAGGACATACGATTTGTTTCCATCATATCACTCTGGTCAAAGTTTGTTTAAAAACAAAAAAATCCCGATACCGAAATGAAAACTGAAAAAGCGGCAGATGAGATAACACGCATTGCCATTCTGAATAACACATTTGTATTCCTCATTGGATTTTCATCAAGCCACCGCAAAAGCAAAGTAGTTAAATAATTTACATGAAAAAATGCTAATTAGATGTTGTAAAGTGAAAATATTCGTCATTGAGCTACAATATCAAATTTTGCTTAAGGATTTTGCTTCCAGAATATATTTTGTAGATGCAATGCTCCTATTTGGGTGAAGGGAGGAATTTTGAGAAAATACATTTGAAATGTAAGCTTCGTTATCCAAAAAAATTAATCCTTTCCACACAAATCTGCGCATTAAATTCTATCAGACATATCTAAAGGAAAAAAAATATTTAATAGCATCTAGTTAATGTGGAGCTATTAATAGTGATTAAAAATTAATAGTGGTTAATAATTGAGTTTTGAAATTTAAAATAAAGAATGAAGAAGTTATTAAGAGTGTTTCATTTTCTTAAATCTCTGAGGTGCATCTTAATTCAAATTACATTTTCATATGGATAAATATACTTCTAAGAAGGAATATTATAAAATTTTAATTTTTCTTTAAATAATCGAGAGAGTAACTTAATTTTTATCTACTATTCACATATTTTTAAAACATCTTTACATACTCATCAGCTACGGATGCTCATTTCTTTCAGTGTTTCTTGACATTTCGAGGACCATAATTACAAGGAATTCAGCAGATTGCCTTAAGAAAATATTATTCTAGCTCTGAAATGATTTCATTTGTGTTATCAGTCTCCAAACCCGTAATGATTGTGGGAATGAGAAAAAATCCTTTGAGGTGATATTTGGAGAATAGGATAGATGGGGCAAAATTTCAAAGCCACATCGTTTTGATTCCCTATCGTGCCTTGTGATAAGTGAATAGGTGCATTTTCACAAGAAGGCGGATGTCTTTGGTGACAACACCATGCTTTTTCTAGATCGGAACATCACGCTATTTATTCAGCAATGTGAAATAATAGGAACTAGTCAGAGTCTGACACTTTTCTAAGCAATCTGTTCTGGACATCACAAAGTTCTAAGAAATAGGCAGTATGACCTCTTACATCCCCTGCAGATTTCTGCTCTTTAGCCTTTTATAGGGGAAAGTGAGTGACTGTGCTTCTACTTTTCACTTATCTCTTTGGTCTCTGGATCACACTGATGTATTTGATATTCATCCATAGTTACCAGGCGACCCAATAACTCCCATTTATATTGCTCTAAAAAACAATTTGTTTGCTTCTGAAAAGGAATCAGTGTTTACGGAACCCAGCGTGCTGACATATTTAAAATAATCATTTGGATGATTGACACCACCTTGACTAAGACACCATCATCCGAGAGTTTTTATGTTCAACTGCTTGGATCATTTGTGAGAGACTTGCGGTTAGTTTGAAAATTTATTTTCCTTCCCTTACAACAACATCGTATGACAGGTTATAATTCCCATAAACAGCCATCATTTCATCGTTGATTTTCTGGGTACTGTAATCTCCAAATAAATAAAAAAAATATTCGTACGGCAAGCCTCCATCTTTTTCTTATTGCAGATTACTTAAATAAACGCATTCTTAAAACCAAACAAATCAGCATTAATAGCTGAAATTTACAATATTATATAAAGTTCAACCAATGCACAAAATAAATTTCATCTAGATATCTCGATAATTTCTTAGGAAAAATTAAAACTTTACGATACCTTATACATTATACAATTACAACTAAATTTGTTCTTATTTATTATAAGATAAGAAAATTATGGAATTTCATAATGATGTAGTACTTAATTCACCGATTAATGGAGAGTGGGAAGGGACCGCAAATGCCAATTTTAAAATTACGAGACATATTAGCGTGTTTAAAGGACCTTTGAGTCGGGCCGAAATAGATATCCGAAAAACGTTCAATAAATAAATAAATTTCATTATCATAGTGAATATAGTCCATCAATATATATTTTGACTAAAATTATCGTACCTGCTTATTTGTGGTGAAGATGCTGAACAGATCTTTTTGTTTTAACTTCTGCCGGTGCACGTTAAATCCACCGAAGTCAAGGATTTCCTGTTGGTGTAATGCGAAAGTTCGAAAAATAAAGGATGACAGCTTATAGGTGCCACCTTCATCACGTGATCAAGGCTCTAAATTCTCCCATGAGCAATAGTCACGTAATCGTAAAACGATTCGGGGAAATTCTTCCGGGATAAAAAGGGACACGAATTGCTTCTGAATAGTTTGGTACAGCATTTGTACCGCAACTGAAGTAAATGAGAAAAAATTGCGGTACAGCATATGTACCATCGAGATTAAAGCATTTTACGGAAAAAAATTGCGGTAAAAAATCAACGTATAACGCGCATCTATACTTTCAACGTACATTTTTTGATTTTTAGGTATATTCACCGTACAGCAGCGCACCTTTTTTACAAAGATTTCTGAAATATACGCGTGCAATATTCTTATGTTTCAAAGTCCTTTTTAGCGCGTTTTTCACGTAGTGGAACAAAAGCGCTATTAGAACGCAAATTTCGTCTTCGTTCCCTATTTTGTCGTACCTTTTTCTCAGTCAATAAGCAATCAATAGACCTCGGGTTTTGGGCATTGGGTCGCATTTGTGCCCTAGATGAGCCGAATCATATTTAAATTTTCCCATAGTTTTCCCGAATTTTCCTACAAATTTTCCTGAATTTCGCTAGTTTATAACAAAATTTTCTCAAATTTTACCTAGTAAATTTATTGTTTGCAAAAAGTTTTTTTTAAAAAAATCTATCTGCATTTTCGAGGAAATCTTCACAAAAAAAAAAGGAGTGGTACAGTATATATTACTTTCAGTTAGTAAAAAGTTCGTTAGTTGCATTATATTGTAAAATACAACATATGAAAAACGCGCTAAAATTACTTGGCCATGCCAATGATTAATATCTTGTTTCCAGATATTATCCCAAAAGATTAAGAACAAATAGTATATTTTTAGAACTACAACCCTTTAAGTTCACAAGAAATGTCATTTCTTGTAAATAAACATATTGGTATACTTAGAGGTAAAACTTTTTTTCATGTTCATCCCTTTTTAGCTCTCATTTTCATACCCAGCGTATGACGCGCCACCCTAAATTTCCATCCAATTTTTTTGTGTTAAAAGTGCACGTTAAACGCCATATTTTACGGTAAATAAATATAAAATGTAAGTTTAACTAAATATTAATCTGAAATATACTAAAGTTTATTGACAAGGCCCAGTAAAAAACAAATAGTCCTTTCAAATTCACATAATGTCCCTATATTTTCCGTCATATTAAAGGATATACCGCAGAATAGATAGCCATTATTGAATGCTTTTTATCGAAAAATTTATTTTACGAAGTTCATCTATTGTATCATAATGAAATATCCTAATATAATTCAATATTTGGAATTCTAGTTACTTTGCAGAGTAATATATTTCTGCATATAATTTTGCAATATTTAAGTTGATATATATTTGAAAATATCAGTTAAAATGTTATTTCTATGTTAGGAATTTATTCGATTTTGAATGCCCCAAATGTTTCATTAGAAACGTACAGGAAGAAATGAGCAGATTAGAACCTATTTTAAATGAATTGTAAGTATTTATAAGAGTAATTTTCATTTATGGTATAAAAATTCGATGTAGATTCTATAAATTTCAGGTTGATTGATGATAATTTTTTAAAATACCTCATCCATTCATAATTATTATTATTATTATCTCATTATTTTTTTTAAAAAAAAGAAGAAAAAAAAAACTATACGTCTATTTAGAAGATATTGGAAAGTGAAAAATAATGATAAAACTCACCAGATACAATATACGTAAAATAACCTTATAATTTGAGAAATGAAATGCGCCCATTTTTAAATTTAATTTGTGCTATATATATATATAAAAAAATTTATTTTCTTAAAAAACTTTCAATATTTTTATCATTTATAGACTAACCGTAATCTTTGCAAATTTTATGACAACTGATGAAACAGAATAAAATAAAATACGATTTACATAATTTTTTAAAAAATTACTATGATAATTGTATATATAGGTATTGGTTCCCGAATATCTGTATATATAAAGGAGAAAAGCGACTCAATCACTGACTGACTGACTAATCACGAAATCTCTGGAACTATTCAACCTACAGACTTGAAATTTGGTAGACATGTTCATTTGATAGAGTAGACATCAGCTAAGAAAGGATTTTCCGAAATTCGAAACGCAAGGGGCCTTACGGAATAATAATTGTTTCCATGTTTAAACTACTTGATGTACAAGCTTGAAATTGGGTAAGGGGATTCCTTTCAGAGAGTAGAGATCCGCTACAAAATGAGTTGGCTGAAAATCGACCCCCAAGTGGCGTTGCAGGGGCTTAGGGGGCGTTATAGATAATTATTTCCATTTTTAAACTATTTGACGCACTGTCTTTAAATTTGATATATAGATTCCTTTCGTAGAATAATGATCAGTTACAAAACGGGTTTTGTGAAAACAGACTTCTAAGTGGCGTTGCGGGGAATTAAGGGGCGTAATAGATAAATATACCCGTTTTTAAACTACTTCACCTACCTGCTTGAAAATTGGTAGGTAAGTTTCTTTCCTCGAGTAAATATCCGCTACAAAATGGGTTTTGGGAAAATTGACACCCAAGGGGTGTTGCGGGGGCGGGGGGTTTAAGGGGCGTTATAAATTCCTATTTTTAAGTTATTAGACGTACAGTCTTGAAACTTAGTAAGCAGATTCCTCTCATAGGGTAGAGATACGCTAAAAATGGGTTTCGTGAAAATTGCCCCCAAGTGGCGTTGAGGGGACTTAAGGGGCGTTATAGATAATTATTTCCATTTTTAAACTATTAGACGCACAGTCTTTATATTTGATAAAGAGATTTCTTTCATAGAGTAGAGATCAGCTATAAGAAGGTTTTGTGGAAACAGACCTCTAAGTGGCGTTGCAGGGGATTAAGTGGCGTAAGAGATACATATTTTCGTTTTAAACTATTTGACCTACCTACTTGAAAATTGGTAGGAATGTTTCTTTCATGGAGTAAATATCCGCTACAAAACGGGTTTGGAGAAAATTTACCCCCAAGGGGAGTTGCGGGGGGTTAAGGGCAGATATAAATAATTATTTCTTTTTTTAAACTATTAGACTCACAGTCTTGAAATTTGGTTAGCAGATTCCTCTCAAAGCATAGAAATACACTGCAAAATGCGTTTTTTGAAAATCGACCCCTAGGTGGTGTTGCGGGGGTTCAAGGGGCGTTATTGATAATTTTTTTGCATTTTTAATTAATTGGACGCACAGTCTTCGAATTTTGCTAAGCAGATTCCTTTCATAGAGTGCAATTCCCCAACAAAATGGGTTTTGTGAAAACAGACCCAGAAGTGGCGTTGCGAGGGCTCAAGTGGCGTTATAGACAATTATCCCCATTTTTAAACTGTTCGACGTACAGTCTTGAAATTTGATAAGCAGATTCCTTTCGTAAAGTAGAGAACCGCTACAAAATGGGTTTCGCGAATATCAACTACTAAGTTTAATTTCGGGAGATTAAGAGGCGTAATCGATAAATATTTCCATTTTTAAACTACTTGATCATCCTGCTTGAAAATTGGTAGGCATGTTCCTTTCATGAAATAGAGTTCCTCTAACAAAGAGTAAAATGAAAATTGACCCCCAAAGATGTTTGCGAGGGGTCAAGAGGAGTTACAGAAAAAAATTCCTGTTTTTAATTGTTAGACCCATATACTTGAAATTTGTTAAGCATGTTTCTTTTGTTGAATAGGGATCCACTAAGAATAAATTTTAAGCAAATCAAGAGTTCTGGGGGGTTGCAGGGGGTTACTGGGACGTATTGACAAAAAAAATTACTTTTTTCGAGCTACAAGGACTATAATAATGAAATTTGGTTTGCATTTTTCTTTTGTTGAATTGAAATCCGCTAAGAGCGGTAATTTTGGAAAACGGCTCTCAACGGGATTACGGGGATATTTATAGTAAAACTTTTGCTTTTTCTGTTAGATTTAGACTTGAAATTTGGCTTGCATGTTCAATTTACGGAGTAGAGATCCACCGAAAATTGTTTTTGCGGGAATCCACTTGGTTTTTGAGTTACGAAAGAGCAAACATCATTCTATGCTTCAATTTCAGAGATTTTTAGAAAATACAAATTAGATGAGTTCTGCCCTTTTTTTTATCAACAGGCGACAGTTACAGGTATAAGTATATTTTTCAATTCAATCGAATTCTTAATGCTAGGACTTATATATCAATAATTTATACATATATATAAGCAGTAGAAATTTATAAAACATCATGAAATACCCAGCGAAGCGGGCGGGTAACAGCTAGTATATATATATACCTTAGTTTTTCAATAAGTCGAATATTTTGTCAAATAAAACATAAATCAAATTTTCTTATTAAATTTTTTTTTTATTTACGACAGATTTCGATGTAATTATTATTAGTATTAGTATTATTGCGAATTTGGTATACAGATTTCTTTGATGTTAAATTATTTCTGAAAATTGGTAGTAAGGAAAGAATTGATACAGATAAAGCCTTCTGAGAATTGTATTATCATGATTTTATTGTTTGAAAGTATATATCTGAAAGGTTTTCCTTATCAGAAATGGTATTTTCCAATTAGATTAAATGGTACTGTTAACAATTGTGTCAATATCAGGTAAAAGGAATTAGTTGCTTTTTTCACATTAAAAAACGATTATGCGTCTCGTTTAAGATTATTCAGAAGAAAACATTCCCTAGATTGTATATATATTTGAGGGTTTTTTTTTATTTATAAATAACCACTTGTGGTCTACGGAATAGATAATGTAAATTATGAAAAGATATGTGTTAGTTCATGTGTTCATTTTTTTTTTTTTGCTGAAATACTTTTTTTTAAATGAAATCTATGCATGAATATTTCGTTAAAGTTATAAGTAATTAAATAAACTAATTGCTGCTACTTCAATAAGAAAGTGATTAAGATAATTTGTAATCCGGATACAAAATAAATATTTTATTTTAAAATATTTTTTTTTCAGTGGGGCTGCGCATTGGTATTTTAACCCTTTGCAGAACTAGTACATTCCCCAGGAGCTGGAACCACTTTTAAGTGCTGCACCATATG